>JAJGOT010000651.1:0-42500 GCA_022457155.1 Cladopsammia gracilis
AGTAATATTTTAAGGTTTATTTAAAGTAATTTATTTTGAAGGGTGGTGTTATATTCCTGGAATGTGCGAGTGTGTGTGTGTGTGTGGGGGGGTGGGATAGGGTGTGAAGTGGGTGGTAGGTGACAAAAAAATGGATTCTTTTTGGATAGACTGGGGGATTGACAGGGGGTAATGTGGGGTGACATTGCTGGTGTAGAGGAATGAGGGGGAGTGAACAACAACAACAACATAAACTTTATTTTAAAACGCTAGCCACTACAACTATATACAATAGCTGGTTTCCAAGCGGGGCGTTTAACAAATATGTATATTACAAAATAAAATAAGAACAATTTACAATTAAGATGGAGTAAGGTGAAGTTGTAAGACAAAATTTATTTTTCATTTTTGGATGACTTGGAGAATGATAGGGGATAAGGTGGGTGGGCGGAGAACATGTATATCTTATCTACTTCCCCGGCCATTATTGACAGCGCTGAACTGGGTGTGCCCAGAGTATTGCCACTACCCCCTGGATGGGATGCTAGTTCATTGCAGGGTTACCCCCAGCAATAATTATGTTGCCGGTAGCATTAATACACCAGTAGGTGGAGAGAGTCGATGTACATGTAGAGCAAAGATTTTTGTCCAGAAAAACAACTGATGGTGGAGACCAGGGGTCAATTCAATAAAACTTTTACAATTGTAATTTACAAGTGTGGCTATTGTTTTCAACCTCTGAAACAATGGCTACACTTGTAAATGACACTTGTAAAAGTTTTATTTAATTCACCCCAGGCCTTGAACTACTGACCTTCAAGTATGCACGGTTGTCAATAGTACCTGGCTGTCAGCGAAATTACTTTCCAAAGTCAGACATCTACTTCAAACTTTTCTGACAACCCTGCCGAGGAGCATATTTACCACTGCACCTCCGGAACGTTTCTTTGTTAATTCTCTTTATATTTTGGTATTTTGATGGGCCTAAAGCAGAAGAGGAAGCTAAGTTTTGCACTCCCAAGATACACATCTTGTCACCCAAAAGTGGCACCCTCATTTAATTATCTCTTTCACTTGCAGACAAGCTATCACTCGTCCAACTAGTCCAATAGTAAATAATTAACCTATTACTACAAGTACCGACCACCTTATCAGATCCTCTATAGATGAATGAACCTAGTAATGTCTGGTTGGCACCTACATAAAAGCCTAGATTGAATATGTTGTATATATAGTGTTCTTTTCATCTGTTTCTTATTCCCTATTTGTATTTGGCAAACTTTGTAGCTGTAGTTGTGAGTGCCACAAAAACATTTTTAAAAAGAGATCTTGCTTCATTATTTTATTTGTATTGCTTGGCATTGAGGCATGCCAATGTTATTCACACCTAAGACATGTTTATAGGGACAGTTTCATGGTTCGGCACATGTACACAGATTAAATGCTTTATTCGCTTTCTTACCAGTTTTATCAGCTAGAAAACCACTCACATTTACCCCAATAATTACATACTATAATGAGTCCAAACAAAGTGAAAGGATGACCAAAATTCACAGAAAATTTCAATGGTTTACACAGACAAAGTCAACACTGAATAAAATCTTCGACCCGAAGAATTTATTCTACGCTCTGGTGGCTTTCATGGTGCACATGGGTATGTATACTTATCCATTCAATCAGCAGTAGTTGGTGGAGAGGCGGTCAAATACGGTTTTTCGAGGCCCTGAATCCGCGGATCTCACTGAAGTTCGACCCGCGGATTCAGGGCCTCGAAAAAACCGTATTTGACCGGCCTCTCCACCAACTACTTGACGGATCAGAGCACTCATAAACTGTGTTCGCGGTTAAATTTGCAACAGTTTTGACAATTTCAAAGGCTACAGCCTGAAAAAACGTGTACATTTCTTCGAAATTTTACCTCTACTTAAGGGGGGAGGGGTAAATGCATTTTTGCCCGAGCCCGCCCGCAACGGCAAGCGATACATAGCCAATTGAAGAAAGGTAAACCCTTGTATATACGCAATGGCGCAACCCCGACAACGAAGACGACGTGATGACGATCAACGCGAGCTGATTGCCTGGCTGGACGAACAGGCACAAAATCTCGAGTGGCTCGAGGCTGCCGACGACAATAATGCTGAGGTCGAGCCGCAAAACAACCCACAGGAGCTAGATTTTGAACAATTTATTCAAGTCTATGATCGGGTTGACCGATGGATTGAACACGGCAGACGAATAATCGGTTCCGCTTTGTAGACGATCTCGAAAAATCTCTTGTCGCCAGAATTTTGAACAAAATCAAGCAAAATGTTCAGACACGACATTCAATCAATTTACGCTTCACAGTCGAGATACGAAATACTGAAACCGAGGAGTTGAGACAGTTTTATCAAAACAACCACAACAGTCGTTGGTTAGCCACTCTCTCCGAGACACGACAGTGGCTGCAAGCCCAGGAAGAGTTTCGTCTTCAAAACGCAAACCTCAATAGGCCTGACACCAAATGGGTTTACGAACGCACTGTCCTGCTTGATCTAAAAGTCGTGCTTGATCGACAACCCCTGCAAATAGGCCTCGGGTGGCTTCCTGATTGGCTTCGCAACAAAAGAGAAGTCATTGCCCTTGACAATTTCAACGACAATCTTTGTCTCTTTCGTTGCTTGGCTGTCCATCGAGGAGCTCGTAGAGATTACAACACTCGCAGAACCAGGGAACTCGCGGAAGGCTTCTTCGCCTTTTATCCGGGGCTTCGAGACCAGCTAACTTTGCGGGACTCCTCCAAAATCGAAAAGCATTTCAAGCAAGGCATTGCCGCATATCTTGTTCTCCCTACTGGTGAATTCCTTTTATCTCACACCCCTGCTAATTACGACAAGGTTGGAGTTTCAACCATGACCATCGGCATCTATGCAGGCCATGCCTTCTTGATCACCAATATCAATAAAGTCACAAACAATTACAAGGTGTCCTCCAAGGGCGTCAACAAGAAGCAAAACGAGCTTCGCTGGGAAAGGTACGAAAGTGCCCTGCAAGGGGGCAGGGACATGGCCACCAACAGGGGCTTTCGAATGCACAACGGGGCCATGTTCACATATCAGCAGCACAAGCTGGGCCTCAGCGCTTACTACGACAAGCGTTGGGTGCTGCCAGACGGCATCCACACAGAACCAATCGAGTTTCAGAACCCAGCTGGTGGCAACTGAGTGCCCGGCGGCACAACCATCAACTCTTCACGAACGAACCTCCGCTTGGGGTCATCATACAGATAATACACAACAGGTGCATCTGGTTTGGTGACAACCTTCTCGATGTTATAGACCTTCAAAGACCAGATCGGATCCGTCGCTCGTCGATTACCACCTTCAAGCTTACCGGGATAATACAGATATCGCAAATTACCCGAGGAGGGAGCTTCTTCTCATTCACCCCCACAGGCCTAGCATATGGAGTCCCGGGCTTAGCTGAGGTGGCTTTCTCTTTGATTGCTTGTGCAGGCTTCTTGCCAGTTAGCCGGGTCACTTCATTGTTCAAGGTCGAGACAACATCTGGCAATCTTTTAACCCAAGCAGTCGAACGGCCAGAGGGCATATTCATTTCAACTGCATACTGGTAACCAAACAATCGTTCAGCCAGGGTTCTGTTGAATCTTTCAACAATCCTTTGGTCTCTGTGGATATAAACGCGCCCACGGCGAATGGTTGTTTTATGGGCCCCCATCTCTTTAGTCACAGCCCCCATAAACTCTGTACCCGGATCGACTTGCAACAGTTGTGGCCATTTCAAAGGCCCGCGTCTGTAAATCCGCACCAACGCTTTCGAAACTTCATCAGACTCTTTCGAAGTCAAGGGCTTTGCTGCTTTGTAACGGCTAGCCACATCAACAACTGTCAAAGCATATTTGTAAATTTTCCTCCCATGAGGCAGTTTGTCGTGTGGCAAAAAAGTAGATCCGCTTGATGCACCGCATTGGGAGTTTGAACATCAAACCTGGGCCTAGGGATATGGCGTGGCGCTGGGAGATATACTTGCCAAAGGGCTTGTTTGACGAGCCACTTTTTAGCCACCTCTTCAGAGACCTTGGCTGCTGCAGCTAGCTTTTTGACAGCGGCAAGTCCTTTCCAGTAGCCTTTGGGGCTGTAATAGATCTTTGAGAGTTTCGCCTCCATATACATATGTGTTTTACAGAAAGCGAAACGCTGCATAGCCAAGTGCAAGGGCGCCAGTGCCGATAAACAAGAGTTCGCCTTGTTTCTGTTGTGGGCCTGGTTTATAGAAGTCAGAGAACTCGGGCTCTTTGGGGAGTGTTATTTGCTGCTCCCGATGTGTTTGGTTGTAGAGCACCAGAGCTTGGTCAGTGTCTTGAAAGTTGTGTTTCGCTTGGTCTTTGATCCGATCATTGCTGGCAATCCAGTCGAGGAGCTTTGTGCGGTCTTTCTGATATTTAGAGTAGGCCGCTTGATAGGCCTCTAACGCCTTGTCGTGTCTGGTCTTCTCATCCAGAGCGGCTTGTCCGTTGTCGCCGGAAAGATATTTTGCGACATAATTACCACCCGTGAAAGCGGCAGCATTCAAAATTGCTCCACCAACCATAATAGCGATTGAGGCCATTGCTATATATATGATTTATGTGGGGGCCGGCAGGATCTTCTGGTCCTCGAGGTATTTCTTGAGAGCGATGCTCCCAGCCATGGCGGCAGTGAACTTCACGTAGTTCATGAGACTCGAGCTGGGGTCGGCCGTGAGATTTTCTTTGATGACCTTTTTGCCAACCCAGCCAATACTTGCGACAAGGCCAGTGATTGTGGCTGCATCGAGAACAGATTTCACGAGCTTGTTGTCAGCCATGGTGTATATATAAGATTTTTTTACTCCATCTCATGTAGTCTCCGCCTCGGTGGTGGGGGAGTTTGAACTTCATTCACCTCTACAGGCGCAGGGGTCTGGGCTTTGCGTCTAAGTGTATTCATAATGGCCTCGCGTTGGTAATAGACGCCCCAAGCGGATATAATCACCCCGACAACCGTTAGAATCCAGAAACCAGTGTTGCTGCTAGCTTCTTCATTTGTCGAGTTTTGGGGTGCCGAGTTTGTGTCGGGCTTGTTTGTTGTTTTAGAAGCTTGTGCTTGTTATTTTGCCTCTCTTGCCAGGCGGTTGCGTTCAGCAAGCCTTTTGCCAGAAGCAACACGACCAGGGTTTTTGGCTGGAGCAGTCTTTGGGGTATCAGTGGTAACGTGCGTGTTGGTTGTGGGTGCTGCTGGCGCGACTGTTTCTTCAGGCACCGTCTCGAGTGGTTGTGCCATCATGTGTATATATGTATATTTTTATTTTAAACCTACAAGATTCCTTCGTGGTTCCTTAGTGGTTCCTGCCAGGTTCCTTTCAGATTATGTGTCAACTTCATCAAAACCCTCAAGTGGATAACCTTCCCCATCTCTGCTTGGGTGTACAGGTGGAGATGGTTGAGGAGGCAACTCTTCTGGCTCCTTTTTAAAGTCGATGTGTTTTGTAGTGATCAAAACAGCATTGGCCAAGGCCAAGCCTCGCCCACAACGCAGTGCAACGTTTCCAGCAAAAGATGACAGTTCATGGTTAATCATGTAGTCATTTTTGAGTTCTTTCTGCAGTGCCTCCACATCGTCAATCTTAACAACCATGCCGGCGCCTTTGGTTACGAGCATTATAACGCTGTCAATCAGAGACTCGGTCGTCTTGTTGCCGACATAGGCTTCATACCTTTTGTAGTACTTTTCAACCTGTTTATCCGTCAGGCGCATCACTTGCTCGTGTGTGAACTGGGTACCGATGGCCTCTTTTGATCTGCCGGTTGAAACAAGGACTGCCAGTTTCTCGCGTTGAGCTGGAGTGTCATTACCTGTTAAGACTTCAGGAATCGCTGATGGCAAGTGGCTATCAGGCTCTGCCTCTAGACTCTGCATTATTTCATTGATTATGGCCACGTCTTCTGGGTGGTTTGTTGCCATTGTATATATTATGTATTTATTTTTCAATTATTCTCTTGATGTCAGGCAAAAGACTTTCAACCTCGCGTATAAGCGCGGTCATGGTGTCTGGGCACACAGTGAGTTTCAAAGGATAGCGGCTAAGAAGCATGAGGCGCAGATCGTCTGCGTCAGCGGCTTTGATTATCTGTATTTGCATCTCCTCCGCATGACTCTGCAATTCACCCAGAAGCTGTGAAAAGACCGTGAGCTTGTGGATGCTGGTTGAGGTGTTCATAGCAAAGCGTATATATATGTTTTTACATTTTTACTTCAACCCCATAGGGATGTCGCAGAGAGAAGACTAGGTGAGAAAACTTGTGTCCCTTTAATTTTGCAATCAACTCTTTGTACTCTTGTTGTTCAAGCTCACCGGCATAGTCATCGAAGATGGCCTTCGTTGTTTTGCTTGATGGGGTGTAAAAAAGCACAATCGCTGCAACGTTTTCCCTAAAGGGTTTCGCAATGCTGGTTAACTGTTGGGTTAGCACCCACACTGACAAGCCGCTGTGGCGAGCACTGAAGCCTAGTTTCACAAGTTCACTCGTGCGGCCTTTCACATCCTTCGAAGCAGCACAGTCATCGAGCACAAAGAGCGTGTTTGTCCCGTCGAAGTAATAACTGGCTAAATTTAACCATGCTTCAATCTCATGCTGCTGACAGTCTATCACGAAAATGCGTGGCTCCTTGTCCAGGAAGCCATCATATGTCTTGTTGTGGACAAATGTTGGGCAGAAGAGAACGATATAGTCAAACTTGCCCTGAAGGGTCCGCGGAGCTGATTCAGAAGATATTGTGTTTTGCCCGAGTTAGTCGGCCCGATAGTGCATTGAATGGCAGCTTTCTTGGACCTATTATATATTGTTTAATACTGAACCGCCTGCAGCTGTCTGTCCATGATATTCATCTGTGAGTCGCTGATCGTGTAGATGTGGCAGTGCACGTTTCCCGAGCCGGAGGTTGTCCTTTCGATCTCAAGATGGACGCCATCCTTTGTGTTGACGAGGCGTTGACCGTTGCCATGAAGGGTTGTATCAGCCATTGATCTAAGATCGATAAGGAGCCTGAACTTGTTGGCCGTGAGATATTTGGTTAGATTCATATTGGGCCTGCCGTCACCACTCTTTTTGAAGAGTCGGCTGACCTCACGCTACATGTCGGTCCCGTTGATGCCTTCGTTGTAAATCCTGTCGAGGGAGCCGTTTATGGTGACATTAACTTTGGTTATGTCTGGGTTGAAGTATTGAAGTCCCTGGCTCCTGCTGTGTAGGGTTCGATGAATAGCAGAATGATGGCTTTCAGTGACCTGCGCTGCGGGTTCACCCTGAGATTCAGCCGTGCGTCTGAACCCTTCGAGAAGGGAACCACTTCCTCTCGCATGATATGGTCGTAGGCAAACTCCTTTCCGCTAGAGTATACACTTGTTGCCTCGTCAGCCAGCTGCTTACTTCGGATTGTCTCGTACTCAAGCTGGATATTTGTCAACTTGTAGACAAGCTTGCTTATATCCGAACCCCTGACAACTTGAGAAGCAGGGGCAAGCGTAATCTCGAATATCAAATCGTTGTAGAGGGCCTGTGGGTACATGACGCCGTGGTCTGTTAGAATCTGGTGGTCAAGATTGATGCGATTTTTGTTTTTGTAAATGGTCTCCAGCTTGTTTTCCGCATCCACGCCAGAGGTCTTCTTGTCGCCGGCATTAGAGCGGATCTTGCATAAATCTAAACTCTGGATGCCCTCAGGGAGCATGTTGTCTCTCTTGTCAATAGAAAGAAAAAGGTCCTCAAAGATTTTGTAAATATCGTACCCAACGGTGTCCTGAACAGTGGTGGCGGCAAACTTGACAACGAGCCTGTGAACTAGTGCTCTGGAGACATTTTGTACAAGGTAGTTGTTTGCGTGGCCGCTGGCAAGGTCGATGTTAAAGAGCAAAGCAAGCGAGCCCGACACGATAACCTCATGTTCGTTGAGCTTGGGCACCGAAACGTACAGGGTCTCGCCGGGCTTGACTGTAGAGCGATCAAATGTGATGCGCTTTACGGTGCGCTCTGCTTTCATAGCATCAAGAATCTTCTCGGCGTTCGTTGGGAGGAGATTTGGTTGCACGGCCATAGCCAGAGTATATATATATAAATTTATATTTATATACATCATGGCAGAAGGTGGATATGATATACCTGGCGAGAACGAGAATCCTTGGGAAGACTGGGGTATTGACCACGATGATGACGACAACGAAGAAGAAGTTGACACAACAACTCCCTTTCAACCGGGCGGCACATCCACCCCATATCATGGCGGTGAAGAGCATGAAATGCATTCAATGCCTCACGAACAGAGCGGCTTAGATGACACCGACCCTCTGCTTGCGGGTGATGACTTAAGCCAGCGGCTTCAACGAACAAGACAAGCTTCGCCTTGGGCAGACCTAACAGACATGTACCCAAATGCGAATAAAGCCGCTATCGAAACATTTTACAAAACAGATAAAACAGGCAAAAACCCAAGGCTGTACGTTAAAATGGTTGGCAGTGGAAAAAAGGCATATCCTGTGTTTACAAAAAGCGCTGTAACACGCCAACTAAGGGAAAACCCGCATCTTTCACAAGAAATCAAAAGTTATCTCGGAAAGTCAATGTTTGATCAGATGAAAGACTATCAAGCAGAACAAAAGCAAAAACAACAAATGGAAAAAACGATCGCAGATAGAGACAAGGTTCGTCAAGACATGGACGAACTTAGAAATCAAATAAAACAGACTGATGACCAGATTCAGGAGCTTGAAAACCAGCATGGGACACTGAATGAAGAAGAAATACAAAGGCTGAACGATGAAAAGAAAAAGCTTGAATCTGAGCATCAAAATAAAAGAAAACAACTGCTACAGTTTCAGAAAACAGCAAAACAAGCAGAAAAATTACAAGAAGACATCAATAAACTCACGGCCGACAATAATAACATAAACAGTAACATAAATGAACTTAGTGCAAAAATAGACGCAAAAAACCGCTTGATGAACTGAAACAACAAAAAGAAGAGCTTGAACAACTAAACGCTGAAGACAGACGCGTGATAGAGGATGAGAACACTTCTCCCTCTGACAGAGCAGCTGCAGAAGCCCGAGTTGCAGAACGTGATGAAGAACTGGCAAGAGGCAATACAGAAATCGAGGAGAGAGAAAGGGGCATGCCTTTGAGAGAGCAGGTCAAAAATATCTTCAAGAAATATGGCTGGACCCTTCAAGCAGTTGTTCTGGCTGCAGGTCTAGTCATAGGCGCTGTGACGATTGCTGCAATGAATGGTTTAAAGGCCGGCACCAAGGCTATTGGCAATGGGCTTAAAGAAATAGGAAAGAAGGTTGCCTCCATCCTGCCAGGCTTGATCGGTTCGATCGTGAGCTTTATCTTCAAAGCGGCCGGTCAGGTTATCTCCTTCCTTGGCGAGCACGCCTGGCTGCTGATCCTTGCCGTTGTGGGCTTCATGATTGAAAGGATCACCAAGCGCAGAAGATAATTATCTCATCCAGACAACAAAGCCTGCTAAAGCAAGCGCACCCACACCAATGAGCGCCTTGTTTACGTGATGCGGCTCGATCTTAGTCTCTTGTGTTGGTTCTGGTGTGGGGCCTGGTGTTGGTGTGGGGGCTGGTTGTGGTGTGGGTGTGACCTTTGGTTTTGGCGCTATGCCCTGTGCCTGTGTTGCCTGTTTGTGAATCGGGTTGGATGGTGACTGTTTGGTGGATTAATCTTTGTCGGACCACCGTCCATGGGGCGCAAGGATGCTTTTTTTGTGGCAAGATTGACATCGTTGTTAACACAAAGCTTCATTCCTTGCGTTGCCTGCATAAGATTATTATTGTACCCACCACGCTCTCTGTGTTGATAACCATGCGTGACGGCATCAGCCAGCTCCCAGGGGCAACTACAAAGTTTAGCCACACTTTCGTTGCTTGGATGGCCTGTTGATAATGCTGTACGCTCTTAGATATGTCGTTTAGTCTTATGGCGTCCTCTAAGAGTGTTAAGAAGACTCTCTGCGTTTCGAATGCCCGGCATCTACTCCCAAGAATACTGCTGCGAGTGTTTGCTTGTGCACCAAGAATGCGGTACACAAAGGCCTCGATTGACTGATTCATACGAGCGAGCCCTGGCTGTGTTAGCCCTTGTGCATAATTCGGTACAAAGTGCTCGAACTGACTAACCGCGCCTTCGTCGTTACGAGCGAAGTATATGCCGTTGGCGAGATAGTTTGGGTCTTTTCTGTTTGTAATGCGCTCGTCATCAAACAGGGCTAGATCGGGATCAGGATAGTCGTAATCAGTCGAAAGGGGGCCATCATATGCGACCCAAATGTACACGTTGCCAAGACCGTGATTCTTACCGTATGTGAAACGGAAGTCAGAATTGGGGTCTACACTGAACTCTTGACAAATCCTCTTGTATGCATCGATGTTGAACTTGTTGTCTTTCTGGTTGAATGTAGGGTTGTCTGGCAAAGCACTCACGCTCTGTTCCCCACCCAGCTTGTAGAGTATTCGTCTTGTTGTGAAATAGACGTGAAACCTGTAAAATGACCGGAGCTGCGGGGTTAGGGAGAGAGTAGAGTTCTTATCAAACAGAAGGTCACACGAGATCCCGCAGCCGGTTGTTGCACACCACAGGGCGAAGTTCAGTTGTTGTGGCCAGAAACTCATTTGCGGGCTGCCGAGCCACTTTCTCCCATATTTCGCGGTTGTGAACGTAATCTGCGTGTCTCTGAAAATGTTTCTGTATTTCGTTGTGAAATAATCAGTTGGCGTGACATAGATCTTTTGCGCTTCATCGTTCAAGACAGAGCCAATCATCATGTCTTTGTCGATTGAGGTGGAGAAAGCAACAGCAGGGATTGGCTTTTGTGTGTTTCGGTTTAACGTCAACTGATAGGGGAAACGACCAATATACTCTAAGCCAAGGGCGTCTTTCAGGGCTTGTGTCCAATTCTTGTGTGGTATGTCTGAAGGCATAGCCCATGAGCCTTGCCCCTCTGGGAAAAGCACTCCTGCTGAGGCTTTGTGCTTTTCGTCGAAAGAAACTTCTGTTTTAAATCTTGACATATTAGCGTGCGGGAAACGCCTTTTGAAGTCTGAGATTGCCTTCGCTTTGGCCGCTGTAGAGAGCTTGGCGGCCTCCGGAGAACTCATCCAAGCCAGTTGTGGATCTACTGCAGGTTGTCTTGTTCTAGGGTGCTGGTAGAGGGGATTTTGGGGACGAGGAAAAAACGGGGGCGGGGGCCCATAATCGTGACCGCCAATGTCCAGGCCGAGATTTGAACCAGGATTAAATCCACCAGGGCGTCTGCCAAACATGATTATATAAATATATTTATATATACAATCATGGTTGTGTTAACAATCGTCGCACCTTCGAACCCTCACACCATCTACTTCGATCACCCTCTTAAGAAACCGAGCTACATCAGGCTCGTCTCCTGTTCACTTTACAACTCGTGGCATAATTTGAAACAAAGAGGAGAGATAACACTGTTTAAAAATGGGCCCAGTAAAGAAGGAACCGTCATGAGACTCCTTCCAGGAGATTACACTATTGACTCTTTAGCAAAAGAACTAGAAAACGTATACACTGGTGTCTATTCTGATTATAAACTAGCAATTGAGACAAACTCACCACTAGGGCAGATGATCATTTTCAAAGAATACCCGGAAGAGGTGAAACTAGATCACGATCTGTCTGAATTGCTCGGTATAAGTGCTAAGTTGTTGTGGCCAACAACATTCGTCAAGCGTTTAACACCGCCAAGCACCCACTTTATCCACTGCGATCTGGTTGATAAAGAACAGAACCTGTTCAACGGTAAGCCTTCGACAGTCTTGGCTCGATTTGATCTTCGCAGAAAGCCTTTTCAAAAGGTTTTTTATGAATCAACACAGCAGAACATCTTGCGTAACACTTCCTCTGGCGATTATGTAAACAGCATAACACTATCTGTGCGGGATGAGAACAATGACCTTTTTGATTTCAATAACATGCCTCTTGAATTTGAAATTGAGATAAATTAAAATCTAATATATACAAACCATGAGCTCGGCTAATGTGTTACCATCAGCTCCTGAATACAGCGAGACTCAATCACTTTACCCAGTCTTGCCCCAAAATGGTGAAGACTTCAGACTCAAGAAAATCTTTGACATGCAAAAAGAACGTGAGTCACAGGCTGACCACTATAGACAGGTCGCAAAGAAATACAAGCGAACACACACCATTGTTCACGGAACCGCAGTAAGTTTTGGTTTCATTTCTACAGGCTTGTCTTCAGCCACAATCGCCACAGCTCTGACTGGAGTCGGGCTCGTCGCCAACCCTGTTATTGCTGGTGTTGCAGCTATGACAGGTTTTTCATTGGCCGGCCTCACTATCTTTAGCAAACGGCTCGAGAAAAAAATCACTAAACATGAGAAAATCTACACACTCGCCTTTGCAAAACGAAACTCTGTCTTTGAGCTGGTTTGAAATGCTCTAACTGACAAGAGTATAAGCGATTCAGAGTTCAAAATCATCTTGCGTGAAGTTGAAAAGTATCAGGAACTAAAGAACGAAATCCGTTCTGGCAAAACAAAGCCCTCACAAGACAAAGAAACTCAAACTCCAGATCTTGAAAAACTCAGAGGCGAGCTTCGCAAAGAAATAAAAGAAGAATTTCAAAAAAACTCAATCGTCTTGCCGCCGTGTCCAAGTCAGATTTGAAAGAGTAAACTCGGGTTTCTCGCTTTCTATAACAAAAGAACGCAATTGTGACAAAGCGTGACATTGTGCGTGACTGTCACGCGTTACATTGCGTGACACATAACGAAAAGGGACAAAACCCTAGCAGGGGGGTGCTCGGGTGGCTGTTTCTGTTTGCCTAGCCTAGGCTAGGACTTTAACTCCTGACAAGGGAGTTGTCGTTTCCCATTTAGCCTCTGGGAACGAGGGCGAGTTCTCCTAGGAGATCTCTGGTTGAGCACCCCTCTGTGTCAGTTGGGCCGGGGCTGGTTCACCAGGGGGTCACTAACTGACTCAGCAACCCCATTACCCCTGGTCTGAGACATCGCATTAGCCGTAAACGCGGTTCAGTGGTGGCCAACCACACACCCCTGAGCTATACCGAATTACAGACTTAATATATGGTGCGAAAAGGTCTTTTATATACGTCAAAGTTATCGTGCTTTCACATGTGGTAACTCATAAAGAACTACGCATGCGCCAATTGAACATTTATAATTTCTACTTATAAACATGACTGCTAAACTTCACAAACGCTTCTCAAACTCATTAATAATTCATGACGAGAACACAAAGGAAATCACTACCGTGAAGGAGGTTTTGAAATCGTTTCTTAATTTGCATAGATTTTGGCGATTTTATTCCTTCGTTTTCTCCGCATTTAACGATCAGTTTGAGAAGCTATATCAAACACTCGAAACAGTGTTTCATCAGATTTCCAAACACCTTGAAGTGGTTTAAAAAAACTCGGCTGCGCCTCGTTTTTCCAATCCACTTCTCGGTGTTTGGAAATCTGATGAAACACTGTTCCTCGTGTTTGATATATTACTTCAATGATTCTGAACTTTATAAACCCTTCTACGAGGCTGAACTTTATAAACGCTTCAACGAGCAGATGTCTGCCGTCAGATGTATGGGTGAAAATAATAAATACAAGACTCAACTAGAGCGCTTGGATCTAAAGCACAATTTTTTTCCGGCTGCGAGGCTTCTATGGCAGTGACTATAAACCTGAGTTTTGCCGCTCACAACTACACTGTACAAGAGAAGCTCCAAAGCATCTTTGAATCTCTTTCTTTGACTGCTAGACAAGAACAAATCCAGCGGTATCGAGAAAACAGTTTTGTGTTCATTTTAAACAGAACAAACAAAAATATAAAATCGTGTCAAAGCTGTGGGGGATCTTTTACACTCATGTCTGAATCCACAGAACTTGTCTGCAATAACTGCAGCCGCATTGAACTACTAGACGGCGCTGCCTTTTCTCGTGTAGGCCTTTACAACGGCAGAGATATGAAAGTGAAAGGTCTGGCCACAAAAAATTATAATTTCAAACATCGGCTTAATCAGCTATTCAGAAATAAATCTCCGAGATTAACTGATGAAGAAATTAAACAAACTATCCATGTTTACACAAGCGTGAAAGATCATCTACCGAACAACACGTCATATAATTTCGCAATTCATAAAATCTTGGCCCTAATTTTGCCAGGGGGGCAAGAAAACAGAAACTTTTATCTTACATAAGGCTTCCGAGGCAATCTGTGTCTAAAATACGAGCCGTATTGGCAGGCAGCAATTCAGACTGAAGAGATTGCTCCGCCAACTTATTCATAAGGAATATCTCAACTTGAGCAGTGTCGTCACGTACTGATCTTGCAAAGCTGAACTTAGCTGCCGGTCAAGGAACTTCAGAGTGCTCGGCTATTTTTTGCGAAGACTTGCCAAGTTCTTGTGAAAGCACTCGACCTTCGGTTGAATACTGTTCAAGAACCCCTCGTGCTTGACAATTTGGCGTTCTGTTGCATCCAGCAACTTCCATACGAAAACTGCCACCGGCCTAGGACCCTCGTCTGGAGCAAGGAAAGCCTTTTTCATTCTGATGTAACGCAAAAACTCCTCGTCTCCATACTGTTTGCTGAACGACATTCTGACCGCGCCGTAAGAGCACCATAGATCTTTCTCAGCTATTGAAGACATTATTTGGTCAAACGACTGAGTTTGCTTAAGAGCGCCGATGTCAATCAATTCGGTTTGATTGCGTGTTAGCTTTTGTTTTGAAAACAAATAACAGATGCCCCAGGCGAGCGCTGTGCGCCCTTTTGTCTTGTAAATGTTTCCACCGTTTAGAAGATTATTATGATTCAAACTTGGCTCTATCTGTTGTAGAGAGCACATTCTGAAGTAAGAATCAACAAATAGGCCTTTGTTGACCATGGCCCCGCTAAAAGCAAGGCCAGTTTGTAGCTGGGTTGCATAATAACTAGGAACTCGAGACATAGCTATTTTCTGCTTGAAAGGACACTTGAACTGCAAAAGAATTAAAGTGTTTTCTTTGTCTAGATAATAGCCATCAAGACTGCATGTGACCTTTCGATATAGTGGGTGATCTGTTGCTAGATTTATAGATATACTGTGAGCAAAAACTCTAACAGAATGCTTCTGCTCAAAGTACGTGCAAGCGGCTCGAACAGACTGCCCCAGGTACAGGCCGTATTGTTATGTATGTCGGCAGGCTGTATTTTCTTTAAGAGGAAGCTCTTTGGTGTTTCAAATGGCGAATCTCCCGTCAAGGCTGCAATTTCTGACGCACCAATAGTATTTTGTCGGTAGCTCACCCAGTCGGCGCTCTTTTGTTTCAGACCAGTGTTCCTCGATTTGAGAAAGTTCAAGAACACTTGTGTTGTCGTCATCATTGATATACGAAGGGTAAGTGTTTCTTCAATTGGTAATAACAGCGACAAGTTGTTGTGGAGTCAGTCTTTGTGCAGCTTCAAGAATATATTGCGGTACAATGGATGGGAGATGTTTGCCCTCGAGTTTCTTCAAGGTGTTCACAGAGTTCACCTTTTCCTTTTCTGCATCCATAGCAAAGAAGACTTCCATGTCTTGAGTGGTTAAAGGCCGTTCGTTTACTTGATTGTGTCAGAATGCTCTTTCTTCCTCTCCCCATCGTCGCTTATATACCCAAGAGGGGTTTCTCCAATTGGCTATGTATAGCTTGCCGTTGTGGGCTCGGCAAAAATGCATTTACCCCTACCAAAGGTAGCCGAAAATCGAGGTAGTCCTGATCAAAATTACACTCTAGTTAATCAGTAATCAATGTACGAAGTCGGGCAGCCATTTTTTATATGATTGTAAACCATTGCCTTAGACAATTTTGATTGCAGCCGGGACAAAGCTGTTTCGGCTGTGGTTCTGTTCGCAGCTTCTTAGAAGCGTATTTTTGATGCTCAACAAGCGAATGACCTTGTGTAGAGTTCAAACCGCAATGTCTACAAGGGTTGTATTCGAACGTCCCTTTGTTCTTTGCATACAAGTCATCACCTTCTTTCAACTCAATTCCTCGCATTTTCAAAAATGCAACAGCAGTCATTGCTTTACTGTGTGCCATTGCGTATATACAAGGATTTTACCTTTCTTCAATTGGTTATGTCTCGCTTGCCGTTGCGGAGCCTCTTACGGGGTTTGAGGGAGGGGTACGTATAGTAGTTGGTGGGGAGGCACGTCAAATACGGTTTTTCAGACCCCTAAATAAGCCGCCAAACGCCCGAGTTACCGGGCCCCCAGGGCGAATGCAATGAGACCTGGGGGCCCGGTAACTTGGGCGTTTGGCGGCATATTTAGGGGTCTGAAAAACCGTATTTGACTGCCTCACCTCCAACTACTATCAGCTGACTGACAGCAACACTGCAATTAAATTAAATGGGTTACGTCATAGCTTGCACACACACCAAACAATGAAACCCTTCCTCTAAGCAAAAAAATTAATGGGCAAATTCTCGTCACTTTCCACTGCTGTAAAAATACTGAAAGTGGCGATGAAATTAGAAATGTATAAAAGGGAGTTCCCAACAGAAATTTGGAACCCCCAAAACGGTAATCCTTATTGCTACATATTTTATATCAGGAAAGTAGTGGCAAGTATCAAGAAAAGTGTCCAACGTGACAGGCTACCTGACTGGCCTTTGATCAAACTTGCATAATTTTTACATCTGCAACACTCGTTATCATTGAAGAGCTGGGTGCATAACCACCAGTTACACATGTATGTCAAATATTAGGCTGTATTATTTTCTGCTCAGATTAGTCTCATTTTTTGCATATGACTTGCAAATTTAATTGTAAAACATTGCTCTGCATTTCTTTTTGCTGGCTTTTGCTTCCTTTTCGAGAAAAATGTATGCCCAAACACTGTGTTTTCTCACAGCTTCTTTTCCCAACAAACCCTTTTGTTTAAGTATTTATAAATATAAAATAAATAACAATTTTTAGAGGGTGGCAACAAGCTACATGTAACTCTAGGTTAATTAGGGTGGCCCTCTAAAATTCCTGGTCAAATTGGAATCCCCCCCTGTCTGTACGAGTTTCAAATCCTCACAACTTGAAACAAAGTATTCTGGCTACATGGGGTCATTACACATTGTTGCCTCCAAAGCCACTTGGCTCTCTTAGCCACTGGAGCATGAGCATGAGGACCAAGCACTTGTTCCTCGTGCTCAGGCTCCAGAGGCTAAGAGGGAATGGGGATCTACATTGTATTGTAGTGGGGGGGGGGGAATGGGGTGTAGGGGATGGGCATCATTCTGTTGTGCACCAATAAAGATAAGCAAAATAATACTTTCGATGATAATAAAACTTCCAGCTGTCAATACCATGAGATTGTCATGAAAATAATTTCTAAAATAGGCATTTTGGGGTCTTTTTGACCTTGCCCTATGTCAAATCGCCATGCCAATATTTAGGACATTAAAGTTAAAGACTGCTTATTTGTCACAGATATAAACCTTCAGAACTCCATTAATTCTGTTACATGATAGCTGGTCCGCCTTTAGCCCACAACAGTTTTTGAGGAAAAAAGTCACTTAAAGGGACACTGTCCCGCTAAAATAGCAAAATTTTGCGGAGCTTCCATTTCCATGTTATATTGCCATATACCACCAAATATAAAACTTAGTTGGATACAAAGATTCCAACCGGAGCAAAACAAAAGCAGTAGTTTGGAGATAAAGTGCATGATTGCAAGGATTGTAGTGGATCACAGTTCATGAAAAAAACCGTTATTTCAGCCAGGACAGTGTCCTGACTTTTTCAAATAAAAAAGTGAACCTGCTGACCACCAGTAATCCAGTATGCATAAACTAAGTAGTATTGTCCAGTGAATATAATATTATTGTTTACAAAAGTTCAAGATAAGTTTCTTGGCTTCTTGTAATCCACTGACATCTCTGTTGGCTAAGATTTGAACAGCTGTAACTCCAGTCTGCCGATCAGAAGAGATTTTTTCAATTCCAAAGAATGATGCTATTTCCCCTGATGGCTTTGCTCCTTTCAGGTCTTGCTTGCAAACAAGCAGCACCAAGGGTACCCCCTTGAGGTTAACATCTGATAGAACCTCTAATAAGGCATTTTTTGATTTGTCAAATTGTTCAGTATCACTACTGTCAATGACATAAACAATCACTTTGGTATCACTGACAAAATTAGGCCAGTAAGATTGAAATTTTCCTCCAACTAGAAAACAAGAAAAAGCAATATTAATACCAAATCCCTTCAAGCATTATTTAATTTAACTCTAAAACTATTCTCTGGTGCTCCAATATTTTTTTGCTTTGTGCATCTTGCATTTCTCAAAATGATGTCAAGAATACAATAACAAAAGTTGAGAACACCAAGAAAACTTTGCACTTAATTATTCTCAATACCACTGTTAGAAGATTACCTTTGGGCTTTGTAAAAGACTTGCTGTTCTATTTCCCAAACTAGATACTAATTATCCTAACTTTTTCCTGGCCTCAAACACCCTTTAACACGTTTTTAGCCAGAAGGGTTTGCAAACCTGTAATGCTGTTGTGTCCAGTGCATATGCACATGCAAGTGTGGCTAAATACTGCAAAATTGCATCACGATTCTCAGATACTTTTCCTTGCCTTTAAGATGTCAATATAAAGTTGTACTGCCATCTCAAGAAAACAAAAAAAATGTCCTGTCAGTCGCACTTTATTGGGTTTCTTCAAAGGAAGGGCAGAAATTGTAATTACTATGTAAATTTGGGCAGAGAAAACAACACTGTATTTGTTATATAATCGGCTTTTGTTACGTCATTGTTGTATTGCGCATGTCCGAGCACGAGCACGTGGATTAAAGTGTGTTATGTTGTTGTCGTTCGTCTATTTGTACTTTCTCCGTCCTTAGTTATCTTTCGCTCCATTTACCAGGACATAACAAATGGCGACGAGGATGGGATAAGTTTACTTCAATTATTTCCTGAATTACTTTGTTCAACATATGATTTCTAACTTGGTTTGGCTGTTTTGTGTTTTCATGCAAGTGGTTGTTGTCGCCGCCATGGCAATGCCGCTGTTGGGAACAATCGGCGAATTTGATCCTACTACGGAGATCTTTACTGTATATTCTGAGAGACTCGATCAGTTCTTCTTTGCTAATAATATTGGACAATACCCAGCAGATGCATCGGCAGCAGTTATTTCAGTGGCGAACAAAAAAAAAGTGGCCGCGATGATTTCTATCATCGGGAAGAATACGTATGGCGTTCTTCGTGATTTGTGCAGCCCAGAGAACCCGAAAGAGAAAACTTCAGAGGAATTATGTGAGTTACTACAACAACATTTTAAACCTAAACGACTGGAGGTCGCAGAATCGTACAGATTCCACCGTTGTTGCCAAGAAGAAAATGAAAGCGTCTCAGTTTACAGCGCACGTTTGAGGCATCTGGCTTCGACCTGTAACTTTGGTGAATTTTTGACCCGTTCGCTTCGAGATCAGTTCGTGTGTGGTATTCGCAATTCAGCTACTCGTAAAAAGCTCTTGAGCGAAGATCGCACCTTTCAAGAAGCTTTGAAAGTGGCCATAGCTGATGAAGCAGCAGCCAAAGAGCCCCTGCAAGTACAACAAGTGTCACAACCTGCGAATTCAGTTTCCAAGGATTTTCCTGTTTCACCTTTACCCGCCTTCCGTGGAAATTCACGTCAACAATTTCCTTTGCGACAATTGCCTTGTCAAAATTCAGCTTCGCCTCACCAGCCGACTTCTTACACTTGTTTTTCGTGTGGAAATGCTGACCACACTAGAGCTAAATGCAAATTTAGAAGTGCTGTGTCGTAACTGTAATGTAAGAGGACATATTGCTTGAGTCTGTAAGAAGCGTGGAATAAATGCTATGTGCGTTGAGGGGGAGTTATCCGAAGAACCGTTGTCTGAAGAAGACGAGCTGTATATGATGTATGATGTAAACGCCATGTCTAGATCTGAAAGACCAAAGGATGTTACAACATTGAAGTCTTTCCTAGGGCTTATCATGTTTTATTCTCGATTCATGCCACATCATTCCACCGTACTCGCGTCTTTACACAATCCACTGAAGAAGGATACACCGTGGAAGTGGTCCAAAGTTGAAGAAGATGCCTTCGTGGCTGCAAAGCGACTGATACTTACCTCACAAACATAAGTGCATTATGATGATACACTGCCTCTCTTTCTTTCATGTGATGCTTCGTCTTATGGCGCCGGTGCTGTTCTGTCCCATCAGATGAAAGGACAATTCCGACCTGTGGCCTTTGCTTCTTGTACTCTGACTCATGCTCAGAAAAACTACTCACAACTCGAAAAGGAGGCCTTCAGCATCGTTTTTGGATTAAAGCGATTTCGCCAGTATTTGTATGGTCGCTCGTTTACAATTTTAACTGATCACCGACCGTTACTCTCTCTGTTTGGGCCACAGAACCCAGCTCCTGCTCATGCCGCAGCTCAACTTCAAAGGTGGGCACTGATCCTTGCATCATACAACTACAAGATCGAGTATCGCAGCACTCACGCACATGCTGATGCAGATAGCATGTCACGTCTTCTGTTACCTCAGACATGGTCTCCCAAATGTGAAAATGTTGAGTGCTACTTCTTGGAACCTGAAGTTGTAACCAATGTGACCAGTCAAATCATCAAGAAGGAGACTCAAGTCGATCCAGTTTTGTCCCAAGTGTACAATTTTTCCATCAGTGGTTGGCCAAGTGTAGTGGATTCCACACTTACAGCATTCAAGAGCAAACGAGATGAATTGAGCATCCATCAGGGTTGTGTTTTATGGGGTACTTGTGTTGTTGTTCCTTCTTCGCTGCAAGAGATGGTCTTACATGAGTTGCACGACACTCATCCTGGAATGTCTAGAATGAGAGCTTTGGCAAGATCTTATGTATGGTCGCCCAATATTGATTCCGACATTGAGAGAAATGTTTCTTCTTGCAACACCTGTCAGTCTATGAAATCTGCACCTCCTACAGCTCAAATCCATCCCTGGGTGTTCCCATCACGACCGTGGTCCCGCATTCATGTGGACTTTGCTGGACCGATCTCTGGGTGTACTTACCTCGTTGTTGTTGACGCCTACAGCAAGTTCCCAGAGGTTGTTAAGATGACAAATACTACCGCCAAAACAACCATCATGGCTCTACGTGATATTTTCAGCAGGCACGGTCTTCCTGAAATTCTCGTTTCTGATAATGGTCCACAGTTTACCGCAGGAGAATTTGAACACTTCTGTGCTAACAATGGAATTTTACATCGTACCTCGGCTGCCTACAAACCCTCCACAAATGGCCAGGCTGAACGGGTTGTCCAAATTTTGAAATCAGCAATCAAACAAGCTCAGCTTACTAACACTGATGTGAATGTTGTAATTGCCAAGTACTTATTAGTTTATCGAAACACCCCACATTCTACTACTGGTGAACCTCCCTCGCTGCTGCTTATGGGATGGAGACTACGGACTCGCCTAGATTTGCTGACTCCTTCTGTTGAAAAGCATGTTGAAACTCGCCAGTATAGTTCCATGGTGAATCGCACTGCAAAGAGAGGCCTGCGCCAGTTCCATGCGGTTGATACTGTTCTGGCACGTAATTATGGGAGAGGGGAGAAGTGGATGCCTGGAGTTATCACTGAGGTCCTGGGTTCACGACATTACATGGTGGAGGTGTTGAGTAACCTTTGCGAACGACATGTGGACCAGCTACTTAGTCGACTTTAAGATGATTTCCGACCGACAAACTCTTCTGAAATTCAGTGCCGTTCTGAGCCAAATGAGATGATGTCCAGTGTGGATCAATCAGGCGAGATTGCTTCCGATACAGTGATTCCATGTACTTCAGCTCCTCCTACAGCCGATGCGGATGAATCTCCTTTGATGGACTCTTGAGAACATTCCTTTGCTGAAAGGCCATCACCAAGAGATTCCTTGTCGGAGATTCCTGTTCCTGCTAATGTTAAGGAGACGCCTTTGGTTAATCCAAGTTCTTCATGTGAAGTTTCGACTCCTACTTATGCTGCGGAACGTTACCCTAGAAGGACAACACATGGTCCTCCTAGCTACTTGAAGGATTATGAACTAAAGTGATGACACTTCAGTTGACTGTTGATATTAACACTGTTTTTGACATTTAGATTAACTGTCCTTACATTGGAGACTGTTTCCCTTGAAGGGGGAGATGTTATAATCGACTTTTGTTACGTCATTGTTGTATTGTGCATGTCCGAGCACGAGCACGTGGATTAAAGTGTGTTATGTTGTTGTCGTTCGTCTACTTGTACTTTCTCCGTCCTTAGTTATCTTTCGCTCCATTTACCAGGACATAACAGTATTCAATGAAATAATCCACTTCATTGACAATCAAAGAAATGATAAGTTTTTACACCATTTTTAACCTGTTAATATGCGCAAGCATCATGAACTGGTTATCGGTAACAGTGGCAAATTCACTCTCTCACTCCTTCCATCAGCTGTAAACTTTTCTTGGTAATTCCTCTGACCAGTGCACAAGGCTTTCGTGGCAAATGCAAAGGAATATACAATATATATAAAAAGGGGACATTTTGATTAGCACTGCTCCAATGTTTTGCATTTGGAGTTCTTTGATGGAACATTAAAAAAATGCATAATTTAAATGGAATGTTTTTTTTAAAGGGGGTTAAACGCTTATCCTTGTTAAAATAATGAAATTTAACCATGATAAGCAGCTACATGTGTAATGTATGTGGCCGATACCGGCCAGTGGTATTCACTTGTATCGCATGCTCGGTGAGGTTCGGAATAAACAACATGGCTTCTGTATGTTACATGGTGTCAGAACGGACCACAAAATCTAATTAATCCTCGCTTTAAACAAGCCATCAGAAGCCGAATTTCATCCTAGATGATGTCTCAGATACCGTTTGATCGCCCGCATATTGATTGGGACAGCCAAGATTTGTACCAAGAGTTCAGCCGCTTTCAGAATCATGTTGGCTTCGTGTTCGATGGGCCGCTCAGCAATCTCAAAGCAGAAGAAAAAGCCAGATGGCTTGGAACATGGATAGGTCCACAAGGCCGAGAAATCTACAAGATGCTCCAGTGGGGAGAGGGAGAAAAAGGAGATCCAGCAAAATTCCTCGACAAACTGGAAGCTTATGTACGACCAAGAAAAAACAAGCGCATCGCAAGGCACAAGCTCAAATTACGAGAGTGCGAGTCGTTCGACAATTTTGTTTAAGATCTTTGTCTCATTCTTATGGACTGTGAATATACCGACCCTGATGACATTCTGATTGATTCGATCATTGACGGAGTACACGCAAAGAAGCTTCAGGAGAGACTGCTTGATCGTGGAGAAGAACTAACTCTAGCCAAAGCCATCGAAATAGGGCAACAATACGAAATGTCCCAGAAGCAAGTATGCATTGTTCGTGACGAGGAACCTCCAGGCAAAGTACGTCCACCCAATCTGAAGAAACCTGACTCGCAAAAAGGGAAGCATTGCCCCAGGTGTGGCAAAGACCCTCAGCATGACTGGAATCATGGAAAATGTCCCGCCCTAGGATCCACATGCTCCTACTGTAAGAAGCCTAACCATTGGTTAGCAGTGTGCAACTGCCGCTTTCGTGTACACAAGGTTGACACCAGCTCAGATGATGACTCAGAAACAGAAGAGTTGCACATCCATGGCTCAGCCTGCCGATACCGTGCCCGATGACAAGTGGACCATAAGATGCAGAGTGGAAAACAAACAAATCAAGTTCAAAATTGACACAGGCGCCCGCTGTGACACACTTACCCTTTCTGACTACCAGAAGATCCAACATGAGGGCGAACTCAAAAGATCAACAAAACTGCTTCGTACCTACTCTAACCATCAGATTAAGCCTGTAGCAGTGGCTGAATTGTCTTTGGAACACAACAGCAACCTAGCTACCACTACATTTCAGATTGTTGACATCGACCAAGAAAACATACTATCAGGAAATACCGCTGAAGCACTACAGTTAATCTCAAGACTAGCGTCTGTTGACATGCCCTCCGCCGTCGAGGTAGATCAAGTCCCGAAGGACTTCACAAGTTCCCAGACCTCACTCAAACAACCGGTACACTGCCTGGAACCTACACAATCAAACTGGAACCTAATGACAAAGGTGTGGTCCATGCCGCATGCCGCCTCCCAGTAGCACTAAAGGAAAGGGGCATCAACAAACTCCATGAAATGGGAGCCAATGGCTACATAGTCAAGGTAACAGAGCCAACCGAGTGGGTCAGTTCCATGGTAGTTTTAATTCAAGGTGACAAAGTCCGCATCTGTATTGATCCCAGTGACTTGAACAAGGTCATCAAGCGTGAGCATCATCCTATGAGAACCATAGAAGAAGTCATCAGCACAATACCTGATGCCAAGGTATTCTCCAAGCTGGACACGAAAAGCCGATTCCTCCAAATCAAACTTGATGAAGCCTCTTCACTGCTCACAACGTTCAATACACCACTCGGGAGGTACAGGTGGCTAAGCCTTCCGTTTGGAATTAAGTGCACACCCGAAATTTTTCAGAGAATCATGGATCAGATGCTGGAAGGAATAGAGGGAGCCACAGCTATTATAGATGACATTCTAATTGCAGGATGAAACACTGAACATCATGACGCAGTGCTTCGCCAGGTCATCGAAAGAGCAACTAGCTACAACTTGAAGCTGAATCATCAGAAGTGCTTAATCAGACAACCAGCCGTCCCATACATTGGACACCTCCTGACATCTGAAGGAATGAAGCCAGACCCATCAAAGGTAGCAGCTGTCCATGCCATGCCCACCCCAAAGGACAAAGACGATGTCAAATGATTCATAGGATTTGTCACATACCTTGCAAAGTTCATTCCCAACCTGAGCGAGTTGGATGCCCCAATCAGAGAGCTACTGAAGACAAACGCCTTGTTTGACTGGCAACCAGCTCAAGAAGAGGCTTTCCTCAAACTGAAAGAGCAATGTTGCAGTCAACCAGTACTGAAATACTTCGACGTCAATAAGCCTGTGGAAATACAGTGTGACACAAGCCACATGGCCTCGGTGTGGTACTTATTCAAGACGGCCAGCCTATTGCTTATTCCTCACGTTTCCTAACCGACGTGGAAGGACGTTATGCACAAATTGAAAAAGAAATGCTGTCCATTGTGCATGCATGCAAGAAGTTCCATTCTTACATCTTCGGCAAGGAAGTGACCGTGTACAATGATCACAAGCCTGTCGAACAGATTCTGAAGAAACCACTTCTGGCAGCACCAATGCGACTACAGAGAATGTTACTAAACCTTCAGTGGGATGACCTCATCGTAAAGTACCGCAAGGGCAAAGAAATGTATCTACCTGACACTCTGTCAAGAGCATATCTCCCTGATACACCCAATCCTGAGATCACTGACCTGGAACAAGTAAGCACTCTGGACTTCCCATCCATCTCCAAAGACAAATATACTGAATTGCAAGAGCACACTCAACGTGAGCTAAACCAACTACAAACAACAATCTTGAATGGCTGGCCACAGGAGCCTTTGATTTGTTCGTTAACAACAAACTTTTGCTACGCACATGCTAATCACACAATCATGTTTGGAACCTTGCAAAACGTTAGAAAGATATTTATTTTATAAAGACATCAAATTTGTTTTGTTTCAATATGCAATTTATGGCATAAAAACTCTGTATTTTGATTACTTATTTTGCAAAATGAAAATCTCATTATGCGTTCAAAACCTTGTGTTCAACACTTGATGAGTAGCAAGAATTTCTGTTTAAATCAAGTACAAGTAAAATGTGTAGTTTTGCTTTCCTTTTGCCCAAAAAACTGTGTACAATTGTGACTGTGAGAAATGACTAATTATTGTGATTTGAGATACAAAACTAATTTATTTATTTTTATTGCAATTTTGAGACAGCAATACTGCATTATATTGACAGTGTTAAAAAATTAACTCTGTAAATTTGAGACAGTCAACCAGGAAGCCACATCATACATCATACATGTATGTAAGAACAGGCCTTTACTATAAAATGAGAAAGCAGTTAACGTGACCTGCAAGTCCTTGATATGGGTAATTTCAGCATGCCCATTAACCCATTAACACCTGAAATGCCCTAAACCGCCTGTGAGGGAACCTGTGGTCTTTCTGCCATTTGTGATGTATCTCTTTTTATGACAAAATGTGTCTTTCCTTAAAGTAACTCACGCAGAAGGAAATCTTCCAAAAAGTGCCCAAATTGGGCCAGAGTTACATGCAAAAAAATTATCAGATTTGACTGGCACAATTGGAGGACATCTGGTCTTCCTATCACTCAGCATTTTTTGAAAACTTGCTACATGAATTAAGTCTCGGGAAAGACCAACAACGAGGGAAAGAAAAACAGAAAAATGAACCAAAAAAGAATGGGGAGAAAAAAAGAAAATGAAAAGTCAAGCTTAACTTTTGCTTTGTGCGCATGTCCGAAACCAAAAACCAATATACCGGTACTTGCCCTAGAAGGGAAAGTAAGTAAAGTTTTCATGTTGCAAACAACATTTTGGACAATTTGCCTCCATGGTGGTCAGAAAACAGCATAAGCAGCTTGAAATTGCTGTTTTTCTTTTGCGGAAACTCTAGGAGTCAATGCATTGTAGGTTAATACTCAGGATTTTAAAAATTAAGGGGCTATACACATGGGAAAACAGGGGAGCTGAGAACTAGTAATAATTAAAAAGCAATAGGTATATTATCAGAATAACCTTCCCAGAATCCTTTGCACCTGAAAATTTTCAATGCTAAATAACTCGCCACCTTATGCAAATATGTTTGTGAATTTTTGCAATTTTGATTTCCAAATCAGTTTCTCGGGCAATTTTTGACAAACAAAAACTGTATTTTATTCGGAAAGTAGTCGTACCAGTCATTCTAGATAGAGAAAAGTTGTTTTTGTGAACTTTTGTACGGTCTAAATGTACTATGCAGACGGTCGGGTAATACTGTTTTTGAGAATTGCTAAAATTGAAAATAGCCCGTTCGTCAATTGCTAAAATTGAAAATAGCTTGTTCGTCAATCTTAATTCTAGTTTCACCTTAGTTAAGTTTGTTCAAAGTGCGACACTGTTAGGCTTGGCCTATCTATCTATATATTATGGTATTTTATGCGGCTATATATTTTCTTGTAACAAAAATGTCATGGTAATGTGAAAATAAAGTATTGTATTGTAAAGTATTGTATTGTATTGTACTAGAAGGATGTTGCTATGGGTGATACTGTAGTGAAGAGAAATTTAGGGGACTGGTGCAAATTTGTTTATCTTACACACAAATCAACCACAATTTGCATGTTAATAGAGCACGTCACGTCACGTCAAGGTTAACTGGCAAATGGCATTTAAAAATTGGTACGGCAGGAGTACGGCATTTTTACTGACAACTAAAAACTGCAAAACTGACAAGTTGGTTCCAAGCTATGGAACTTGATATTGTGAACGGGTCACTGTGCAATCTATTCACGACTGCATTCTTGTGGTCGTTTTTAGTTTGATACAAGCTACACTGTGCTGACATGTTCAAACAGAGCAAAACAGCTGTCGGCGGTTGCTACCCTGCTTTATCGGTTTCTGTCTTATTGGTGTCTCGCAAAGTCTACTTTGCAGTCTGTTGGCTATATTTACTGACCCCTGTTAACTAATAACTGTGATAATGAACAAGTTTCTTTAGGGGGTTGTAGAAGGGAAGCTCTTTGTCACACAACATCAACAAAACAAAACTTTGTCACACAACATCAACAATAGACATTTTTAATAAAATAATACCACGATGCATCATTTTCTGCTAATGACGTCAAACATATTCTTTTGAATTCTCTTTACAATTCAAAATAATACATGACTGATAACAGAATGTGATGCACTCTGGTATTTATTAAAAGGGTCTATAACTGTCTACTCTTCGATCAAAATACAAGATGTAACTTAATTTAACAACTGACTGCTGAAAATTTCGACACAAAACATCTTTGTGAACACATCTTCCAAGCATTGTCTGGAGTAGGTAATTTTCAAATAGAACAAAAATCAAAATCTGGAATCAAGGATTCATGAATCAAATTGAATGGTCATAATCGCAAATGATTGAGAATTGGATTAATTGCTACATCGCTAATTAGCAGTGACTATGAATACTGTGAAACAGCTCATAATAATAGAAATAATAATGATGATGATGTTGATAATGGTTTATTGAAGCATATCTATGGGGGTTGCTAAATATTGTGTTGCTGACATCTTGTATGATAAAATATTGGGTGTTGGCCAATATGGGATTGCTGCTCTGGTTAGGGACCGTTCATAATTTATGGGTTGGGGGGGGGGGGGGCTATGGGGATTTGGAGGGGGAGGCATAAATTTTCACCCAAAACATTTAGGGGGGGCATCAAAATTCAATTGGTACTCTGTATAGGGGGGGCCACTTAAAACTTACTTTAATAATCGGTCCAGTTTAGAGAAGTATTTTAACAAATAAACTTTAGGTCCACTTAAAGAAGATATCGATAAATTCCAAGTGAAATCCGAGCGCTTTTCAACATTCAACAGAATAAAGACTGAAATAGGAGATCAATGAAAACTCCAATGAAATATCAGGTGATCTCCTGCGCGATAAAGTGATATCTTCACATGTAAAAATAACATGTTACTATGGATACCCATGCAAAGGCGTGCCATGTTTGGTCCGAATTTGTTTGTGATAACGCTCACATCTTGAATAAAGAGCTTTATTTGTTACATAACATCACAAAGTCTGGCAAATACAGTACGCGAATTGCTTGGCACACGACGCGAAGCTTTAAACAACATTTTCCATGGCTAAGCCTTCTCGCGTGATTTTAATACCCTATTGTAACGTCGGCAATAGAGCTACAGCTGTAAATAGGCGAGTGAATTGAACACCATGGTGATCAGAAAACCCCATTGAAAAGTATCGCATTGACCTGACTCTGAAAATTATTTGGTTTCTTTCCTGGGCGTTTGAAGATGCAACCAAGTGAACAACTGATCACGTAAGCGCATGCAAGGCAACCAAAGCTTCGATAGACGTTGTTTGCTGAACTCTGTTATATTTTAAGAGATCGTTCATAGCATTTCGGTCTTTATGCATAAAGTAAACTTGTCTGTATCGATCGAAGTGGACTTTGTTGTCTCGTCAACTCTGGCAAACTTAAGGCCGATCGCGCAAGGCGACCAAACTTTGCTTCGATAGACGGTGTTTGCTGAACTCTGTTAACAATTGCAAAGTAGTTTAAGGTGGCTCGACTGGTTTGCAATGAGATCTCGCGTGTGCAGAGCCATTTTTAGCCACATACACCGCATGCAATATGACCGGAAGTCCGGAACTCACACATGCATGGTTGATGATGCCACTTAAAAAGAATAGCAATATTATAAAAGAGTTGATGAAATGTTTTTACTATATCTGTGAACTTTATACATATCAAACTCACGGGGTACAAATAGTCTCTAATTGAATTTTCAGACCACGCCCTCTTCAATGGCCCACTCAAATCGAGTGTGATTTTCGAATATTTTATTATTGTGCTGATTCTCGGTATAAAAAGTACTCAATGTACCACTGAAATATTAAACTATAATATTATGTTTTATATTAAATTTGTATATTTTCTTACTTTAAAGTAAAGTTTTCACCATTTTCCCAAGCAGTTCCGTCAAAGTTAACAAGGTGTACGTGATCAAAACATGACCGAGCAAGTCTCTTTTACACAAGCGCAAATTGAAAATGTACCACTAAAATAAAAAAGTGGAACAAATTTCCTTTGTTTTGATGTCTAAAGTGTCGAACAAAAAGCAGATTTGACCTTGTGAAATCGCCTTTCAAAACAGCTATATCTTCCTCCTTTTCCTAGCTTTGGTTCTTTTATTTCTCTCTTTGGCCTCTCCGCTATTTTGAAAATTTGCACCAGAGAGAATGTGCATTACCTGGGGTTAGTGGCTGCACCCGCCTGGAGCCGAGAAAAACAAATGTCCGTCGCATTGGGGAAAGAGTTTGATATGTTAGAGTTTCTTTGCATCAATAGTGTCATCCTTACGCAGGGGTTTCATTAAGGGCTGGCACCGGGTAAATTGACCTTCTGTGAACACGATTATGCCCGGCTGCTTTAAACATCTAAACCTTCTTGTTTTTGCCTTCTCATTGCAGTTTTGCTTAAAAACAGGTAACAACAACGAGTATGCTTCAAAAGCTTCCTGCTTTTCAGTTTTACAGCTGCTGTGTGCAATTCTGGTGTGTGAAATGAACATTTAGAAAACAGGCTCGTGTGTGCGCTTGCCATACTCTGCAAAATGGGGGGGGGTCATGGTATTTTACCTTAGTCTGCAAGCTCTCATGGGGGGGGGGGGGAGAAAAAATATCTTACATCATTTGGGGAGAGGGCACTAGAAAAAAAAGACTGCTATATCCCCATAGCACCCCTCCAACCCACCAATTATGAACGGTCCCTTAAAAAGGTCAATAAAAATTAAAGACAGCCAGCGGGCATAGATAATAAAGGCTTCGAGTCATAAATAAATAGAACAAATATGTAGTTGTTGTAGTTCAATTTTATCCTTGGTTCAATTTTAACTTTCCTTTGTTTTATATTCATTATCATATAAGCTTGTTAACATAGAAAATAACAATGGAAAATCAAAATTGAACCAAGGATAAAATTGAACTACAACATAGTCATACTGCAGTACTTACTCTCCCAAATATTAAGGCTAACTCCCTCAGTTAAAACGCAAACAACATGAAAACCTTCGGTCGGTGTAGTGGCTTCTCGCTCTGAGTTAATTTGGCTGTCATGCTGCGCCAACGCAGCAAGGAAAGTACTCTTTCCTGCGTTTTCTAATCCCAACACTAACACTTTTTTCTCCGATTTTTCGCTTGATGTTTCATCGTGGAGAGGTTTCTCTTTATTGTCTGCTAGCTGTTCTTCATGGTGAACATAAAATGTGTACAGGCCATAGGCACTTGTAACCGCTGCAACACCACCAAGAATTCCAATCGAAATTTTCCATGGAACTCCAAGATCGCGAAACCAATTTGATATACCCATTTCTTCTTTTCACGTGTTTTCTTTAATGACAACAACTTCACTTCCTCGGTTTATACCCGGGTTATACAACTGAACAACAACGAACAACAACGAGTCGTGAAACGAGCGACCAGTCGACCACAGTCTTCGTTGACTAGTTCCTAGGCCTCCACAGTTTCTCCGCACAATCCGCGGAAGTCCTGGGAGACAGCAAAAACAATATGGCAGAGATGGCGGAAGGAAAGGAAGAGTTCGTGGCAGAGGTAATTATAAGATACAGTATGTTGCCCAGTATCCGACCACTTCAGTTTAAAACTGCTATAACTTTCCTCCCTCAGTCGCATGGGTTTTTTCACTTTGTTACATTCTTATTAATATATATAGATAGGCCAAGCCTAACAGCGTAGCACTTTGAACAAGCTTAACTAAGGTGAAACTTAACTAAGGTGAAAGGTTGGAAGCACAAGAATTAAGATTGACGAACGGGCTATTTTCAATTTTAGCAATTCTCAAAAACACTATTACCCGACCGTCTGCACAGTACATTTAGACCGTACAAAAGTTCACAAAAACAACTTTTCTCTGTCTAGAATAACTAGTACGACTACTTTCCGAACAAAATACAGTTTTTGTTTGTGAAAAATTGCCTGAGAAACTGATTTGGAAATCAAAATTGCAAAAATACACAAACATACTTGCATAAGGCGACGGGAGTGAAGACAGAAAATCTAAGTCTTGTTTTGTTTACATAAAATCGCTTTTTAATCTATGTAATGAATGAACAAAAACATAAAAACGGACAACACAATCTTCTTTCGAAAAATTTTATTCAAATCTCCATTAATTTATGTTTAAAAGCAGAACACGTACCATTTATTGTGCATCAAGGCAGAGCTGTCCTTGTTCAAATTCAAGATAACAACACGACTTAATTTGAACGTTTCATAAACATGTCTCCAAACCTTAAGAGAACACAAAGGAAAAGTCAATCAAAAATTGATATCAACATAAATTCCCATCGAAAAGTGTGATTTATTTTACCTTTAAAGCACTAGACTGCTTGGAAATTCGTTAAAACTCCGCTTCTTCGGTTCTGAAATCCGTAATAAAAACATCTCCCCGCATTGCTCCTGCATTGATGAAGTTCCTCGAAGCAAGATTTTATCCCTGAAAGCTCTTCTTTTCCCACTAAAGCGGCTTCTGAGTATTCCTTAATTAGTATCCCTGTCTTGAGTAGCAAACCGCGAAAAAAATCCAGGGAAATAACGACTTTACTGCTCCGCCTAACACTGCGAAAGATCGAACTTTTTTTTAAACTTTAAAAAGTGTTTACTGAGCTGACGGCTGTGTAGCCGCGCGTGTGGCGTTATACGCGCATGTTTTGCGACGTCATACGCGCCCGCGAGCTAGCTAGCCTTGCGCGACACACATGTTGCAGACACGCGCCCGCGAAACATTCCGCTGGTCATGACCACGAAAAAATGCGAGCTTAGGTTCTATGAGTATGGGGCTGCGCAGCCTGGCCTTTGGCCAGGCCAGTGCTCCGCTAATATGAAAATTTTTCGAATGAGGCCTAAAACTACTGTGATAAAACGGTAAAATCCAAGCCCGCCGATTAACGGGCTCATCCTCGGTGTAAAAACCTGCCAACTCACGAGTGACGTAAGACAAAGGAAACAAAAGGTACTGAAACAATAGAGTGCAAGGTAACAAAGGTAGAAAACAAAGGTAAAAGTCACAGGTTTTTACACCGAGGTAAACCCGATTAACAGCTCATCAGGGATAAAAAGAAAAATATGCTGCGTTGGTCTATATACAAATGTAAATTATAACATAGCTAGGAAATTCGCCCAATCTAATTCAATAGCGCGAGCGTGCATCTATAACTCAACATACGCACGCCCGTGTGTATAGACAAATTTTTATCATAGAAATGACGTGTGTAAATGCCACTGAGCATAATTTTTCTCACTCACTCATTTGCTCACACCTTTTCAACGCGTTTTAATGGAGAACAACATCGTAAATATCCAGGTGGAAGCAAAAGTCTACACAAATCAAACCTCAACGATTAATTTTTTGCCATTGACTGTATGAAAATGCCAAAAAACTTGGTTTGTTTATGTTAGTTTTTTATCTTGGCAGCGCGATGTTTACAAGTTTACTCGTGACCACACTAAAGCATAAGTGGCAGTGCGATGTTTACAAGTTTTACAAGATTTGACAATCCGAGGTTTTCTACGGAAATTATACGTATTATAAAACAACAGACAACATGAGAATGTTGTGTATGTAAAGACTTTAGTTCAGCAGAATTGTAAAACAAACTGAACTGAGCATGCAACCGAACAGAGCGAAAAGCTATCAGATTTGAAAAAAATAACAATCAAGGCAGTCTTATAGAAATTAATACGTTTGAACACAAATTAATGTTAAAAAAAGCGTTACCTGCACTCGATGTAGCTTTTTAGTCCCTTCCTTTAGCACCCAGCTTTCCAGAAAATTAATTTTATAAGTTTAAGCGAGTTGAATTGTTCTTGTTGTTGTTTTGACGTGGACCATTCGCTAAAGAACCCGCATCTTTAGTCCACACATTTCAAGTCCGAAGTCAATCCATACTGAAAGCATAAGTTGTTCTCTCTTCAATTAACAACGCCTTTTGAACTGCACAGCGAGTCTCCGTTTCAGTTTATGCACCATTTCTCCATTGAGCAGACCGAGTTCGACAAAACTTGCACACAACAACCCTTGATGCGAAAAAACACAAACTTGCTCGTTTTAGTTCCTACAGCCGCGTAGTGAGATTTTTTGGTTGCAATCCGCTTCAAGCAATGTTTAGGAACATTTTCAAGGAAGCATAAAGCATATACCATATTTCAAAGCCAATTAAAGAAGACATTATCAGAAAATTGTGCTTGTTCGTTTTTTTCCAGATCAAGTGCGGGTTTGAACAACTTTGCCAAGGTGAACTTTCATTCAGCTTCGCCAAGGTGAACTACGATACGCGGCAATAATTTTCGCGCCTTTTTTCTTTCAGTCATGCAATCGATATTTTTTCTTTTCCTTTCGCTATGTTATAAAAGAATTGGTTCATGCTTTTAGCTGTGCATCTACCGAGTTATGGATGCACTTGGGAAGTTTGGAGAGCACTCGAGAACCTAGAGTTGCTCTCGGCTATTGCCTCTCTTACGCTTCTCTCATGCTCTCCAAACTTCCCGCATGCATCCATAACTCGATAGATGCATGCTAAGCATGAACCAATTCTTAACCCTATTCGGCCTGGGCTTTTTTTGAGTTCCTGAGCCTGGGGGGGGGGGCACATTGTGCCCCCCCTTCGTAACTTCAAGAATATTAAGGCTACGACAATGAAACTTGGAGGGTACATAGTACGCCCGAAACTGTCTCCTTTGCGGTCCGCACAATGGAACGATGACGTCATATGACGTAGTTATTAGGTAATTAGTTATACGGCCGCCATCTTGGATCCGCCATCTTGGATTTCTGAAATTTTTTAAAACCTCTTAAAAACCATCCAAATTGACTCAAAATTAATCAAAACCAATAAATAAGTGCTAAATGACGTAAAAATATCAGAGTTATACCAATAAACATTGTTTTTCTTCATCCAAAGGTACAAATATGCAAATTTCAAAAAACATGGCTGTCAAAACCTTGTTGCCATGGAAACATCAAGTCACGTGATCAAAACATTGTCATACATAATTGTTGCCAGATAAATTTTAGGAAAGGTCACAAAGTTTGATGGCGTTTGAATACATATTAAAGAAGTTATGGACGTTCAAAGTTAGCGCGGGCACTTTGTGCCCCCCCCCCCCAGGCCGAATAGGGTTAAGTAAAATGTGTAAAAAGCATAAGAATGTTGCAAGTATGTGAAAGACATAAGAATAATGAGGTATAAATAAGGTACAGATATGAATAAGAAACTTGCTTATTCATATTTGTACCTTATTATTTATACCTCATTATTCTTATGTATTTCACACACTTGCCACATTCTTACGCTTTTTCCACATTTTACTTTACATTTGTATATAGACTGACGCTGAATATTTTTCTTTTTATCCCTGATAATGCTGTTGATTGGTGACAGCTTGGATTTTACCGTTTTATCACAGTAGTTTTGGGCCTCATTTGCAAAATTTTTATATTTTTAAAATGCCACTGAAGCTTCTTATTAATATTCTTTTTCTTTTAGAGTGGTCTAAAATGCTCAACATTGAGCGACAGACCTCTGCACAGCTATGCAGTAAATAAAATTATATCATGGCTAGGAAATTCACCCAATGCAGTCGTTTCGCTACAAAGTCGTTTTGCTACAAGTCATTCCGCTGCAAATCAAAGTCGTTTCACTGCAAATGAAAAGTCGATTTGCTACAAATGTAAAGTCCTTTCTCTGCAACCACTTTATATAATAAACCACCATAAATCATAAACCTTCGACACACGCAAACTGACCTGGATGGGATGCCAGTCCATCGCGGGAAAGGCAAGTATAATTACCCTCGGAGTACGACGTACGACTTGGATGGCTTGCCCAACCCAAACCTCTGCAGTTGAAATCACGCAAACAAGACAATTTGGAAGTTTATTGACCGAGATTATTAAAAGGTTCCCAAAGAGTATGTTAACAAGATTTTTTTTGGACATGTGGGTAGGCTGGTTTGGTTATTTAACATGCATTAGAATATCAATAATTCTGATCCTCGCAGTTCAAAACCCATCATGGGTTCAAATCTCGTTCAAGCCTGAATTTTTTCTTCAGGTTGCTTTTTCAACTGCTTAAGTTGTGAGCACACTTTTTCACTCTTGTTTATCCACAGTTCAAATATATGATTTTCATTATTCACATTCATATATACCGGTATTCACTATCATCGGGTATATTAAAAACTCGCAATTGACCATCTATCCATGTGGCTTGATAGCTCAGTGGATAGAGCATTGCACCGGTATTGCAAGGTCATGGGTTCGAATCCCGATCAAGCCTCAATTTTTTTTCAGGTTGCTTTTTCAACTGCTTAAGTTGAGAGTACACTGCGAGGATCACAAATTTCACTCATGTTTACAGGGCTGTCACTAAGATTTCAAGTTGCCGGGTATATGCAATTAGTAGGCTGGTAATTCAACAGCAGGGAAGTTCTTTTGTTTTTTTTTCCTTTTGTTTCCTATGAAAGTAGCCGGGGTTCATGCTCATAGAAACCGGGGGAAATCCCCTGCCCCCGGCCCTAAATGACAGTCCTGCGTTTATCCGCAGTTCAAATATATGGTTTTCATATATTCACATTCATATATATTCACTATCATCAGGTATATTACGAACTCGCAATTGACCATCTATTCTTGTGGCTTGATAGCTCAGCGGATAGAGCATTGCACAGGTATCACAAGGTCACAGGTTCGAATCCCATTGAAGCCTGATTTTTTTTCAGGTTGCTTTTTAGATTATCACAAATTTCACTCATGTTTATCTGCAGTTCAAATATATGATTTTCATATATTCACATTGATTCATAGATGTATAACAATAATGATAATTATTATCATATCAATAGACATGTATACTCATTGTTTAACAAATTGTGAATTTCACTCTATTAAAAAAAAACTTTATTTAAACTCGGATTAAGAGTAGCTCGAAAGAGCTAATATCTCCGAGTATACAAATTGAACATAACATTTGAAAATCCCAACTGGCAGGAGGCAGACCAGTTGGCTATTTTACAAGCGTGGTCGAGGAGTTGAACTCGGGTTTGCCGTGATACAACTCCAGCCAGTGGTCAGAGCAGGACTTGAACCCGGGACCTCCGGATCTCAAGTCCGATGCCCTAACAACTCGACCACGCTGCCTCCCCTCAAAAGTGATTAGCGAATAAACCAATCCAAACACATTAAACTAACAGCTGTGATATTTCAATCCTCCTGCCGGTATAAAAGACAGAAAAAACTAATTAGATCATTCACATTCGATCATACAAACAAGACTGAACATGAGAGACTTAACGAGACACTTTTGCAAGTATTCACAGGAAAAAATACCTGATTCCCATTTTGGGATTTTTTAGGGTATATTTACAGAACACTAACAAAATTCCCAAATTTGGCAAAGTGAGACAAGTCCCAACTTGGGAATTCCCAACCACGTTCCCTGGTTGGGAGTTGTCTCACTCTTCCAAATTTGGGATTTATATGGGTATTTTTTAAATACCCTAAAATATCCAAAAATGGGAACCTGGTATTTTTTCCTGTGATTATGGCTGCTTCACAACTGCACAACTGTATTGTCTGTACTGAACCTGTCCGGGTTAGGACAGGATGGCGTTCAGTGTGACGGCTGTTTAAGATGGAATCATAGGACCTGCAACACTGGGAACATACTGTACTCCGCTGGTTATAAAGTTGCCAACAGTTTTGAAACCTTCCAGATCAAGGCAAAGAGAAAGAATACGAGAAAGCAGAAACTGCTTTGAATGCTTACTTCCAGCCCAAAGTAAACAAGGCCTACAAAATTTACATGTTCAGAAATGCTGCTCAGGATCCTAGTGAATTGCTAGATTCCTAATGCACACCGCTAAGGCACCTACAATCCCCGTCATATTTAGTTGGGACACATCACGCTTAACACATATTTACCCTAAGATTCGCCGTCCTTCCCCCCAATGTTGAATTTTGCGGGTTTGTGCTCATTAAATGGCAAACCAACATTGAGGAGGGAGAGAGAAGGAAGGGAGACGCGATGTGTCCCAACAAATGTGACGAGGATTGTATTTTATAGGCATTTAAAGTATGTGCTCTCAAAGTGAAAAGTGGCGGTAAAATGTATTGAATCGGTGGGAAGAAGTGCGTTGATGATTTCTTCGCGGAGGAAGGGTTAGACGGAAAATTGTTATCGATGGAATATAACGTAACGAAAATGATGTTTTTCTGTATATTTATAGATTTTTAAAGTGACATTAATTCATACGTAAAGTGTTCTGCATTTTGGTTGATAGCAGAAATTAAACAGAACATTGAGTGTTTCGATTTTTATCTAACGAGTCTCCACGAGTCTCCACAACGAGTCACCATACTGTAATCGCTTTAAATGCTAAAATTGAACGGGGTAAGAACAGCCCAATTTCGTAAATGGGATGCTAATAAAGTAAATTTACAATTATAAGTCTTTTTTAACGACTGTGAGCTGATAAGAGGTGTTTTTTTCATCACTGTGCAAAGTGAGCCACAGTTTCTTGAATTGAAATATCTGATGTTAATTTAATTAATATTTGGTGGAGACTCGTGTACACTTTGAACACGGGCATCGATTTGAGTTTCCTAGAAAAGAAAAGTGCTAAATAGCGATATATTGTAGCTTTTAAGAGCCTTTCCTCCCTTGACTTCAAAAGGTTGTAATACATGTTGATTACAAATCCCGTATTTAGATCACATACAAAGCAGTTGATGTGAACATTTTGCATAACTTAATTAGCAAATGTAAACATGATTTTCTTGCCATGAGCTTCGTGGGCTTTACAATGTACGTAAAATCGCGCATAGAGTTGAGTTCTCACAAATATGTCTTCATACAGCATTCAAATAAAATGAAAACCATGCCATAACTGAATGAAAAAAACGATGAGAATACTAAATGTAGCTGGAAAGGTTTTTATTTTAAAAGCCAACAAAAATATAGCGATAACGTTGCTTAATACAAAGTAGTGTCAAAGTTCACTAAAGTATAATAAACTCTGCGTTAATTATGTTAGAAAACGGTATCATTGAAATAATTGGAAAAAATATTCAATGCTTAATTCGCAACCCTTTTTTTTGCACTCACTTTATCAATACGGCCAGGCATAGATGCAATTAGCTTATAAAATAGTAGCGGTGCGTACAGCATAAAATGCATTTATAACTCTAGCTTGAAATTCGTGGAATGATTGTTGAGTTACTTGTAACGCTCTTGATAACACACTTGAAAGCCATATCTGAAATTGTATTGTCGGTCGTCCTTAGCCAGTGGAACTATACTAATTATTCTATGCTATTTACTTGCCTCCCTTATATACAACCCAAAAACCACAAATAACCCTAAATTCTTACATCACATCCCTGAAAATAGCAATTTTACGCAAATACTATTTACACACGACAACTCTGGCTCATTCGTGCCCTTGATATCATTTCATCATAATTGTTGTCAATCAACACCTCAACGATTATCTCCCAAATACAATCCCCGTCATATTTAGTTGGGACACATCACGCTTAACACATATTTACCCTAAGATTCGCCGTCCTTCCCCCCAATGTTGAATTTTGCGGGTTTGTGCTCATTAAATGGCAAACCAACATTGAGGAGGGAGAGAGAAGGAAGGGAGACGCGATGTGTCCCAACAAATGTGACGAGGATTGTATTTTATAGGCATTTAAAGTATGTGCTCTCAAAGTGAAAAGTGGCGGTAAAATGTATTGAATCGGTGGGAAGAAGTGCGTTGATGATTTCTTCGCGGAGGAAGGGTTAGACGGAAAATTGTTATCGATGGAATATAACGTAACGAAAATGATGTTTTTCTGTATATTTATAGATTTTTAAAGTGACATTAATTCATACGTAAAGTGTTCTGCATTTTGGTTGATAGCAGAAATTAAACAGAACATTGAGTGTTTCGATTTTTATCTAACGAGTCTCCACGAGTCTCCACAACGAGTCACCATACTGTAATCGCTTTAAATGCTAAAATTGAACGGGGTAAGAACAGCCCAATTTCGTAAATGGGATGCTAATAAAGTAAATTTACAATTATAAGTCTTTTTTAACGACTGTGAGCTGATAAGAGGTGTTTTTTTCATCACTGTGCAAAGTGAGCCACAGTTTCTTGAATTGAAATATCTGATGTTAATTTAATTAATATTTGGTGGAGACTCGTGTACACTTTGAACACGGGCATCGATTTGAGTTTCCTAGAAAAGAAAAGTGCTAAATAGCGATATATTGTAGCTTTTAAGAGCCTTTCCTCCCTTGACTTCAAAAGGTTGTAATACATGTTGATTACAAATCCCGTATTTAGATCACATACAAAGCAGTTGATGTGAACATTTTGCATAACTTAATTAGCAAATGTAAACATGATTTTCTTGCCATGAGCTTCGTGGGCTTTACAATGTACGTAAAATCGCGCATAGAGTTGAGTTCTCACAAATATGTCTTCATACAGCATTCAAATAAAATGAAAACCATGCCATAACTGAATGAAAAAAACGATGAGAATACTAAATGTAGCTGGAAAGGTTTTTATTTTAAAAGCCAACAAAAATATAGCGATAACGTTGCTTAATACAAAGTAGTGTCAAAGTTCACTAAAGTATAATAAACTCTGCGTTAATTATGTTAGAAAACGGTATCATTGAAATAATTGGAAAAAATATTCAATGCTTAATTCGCAACCCTTTTTTTTGCACTCACTTTATCAATACGGCCAGGCATAGATGCAATTAGCTTATAAAATAGTAGCGGTGCGTACAGCATAAAATGCATTTATAACTCTAGCTTGAAATTCGTGGAATGATTGTTGAGTTACTTGTAACGCTCTTGATAACACACTTGAAAGCCATATCTGAAATTGTATTGTCGGTCGTCCTTAGCCAGTGGAACTATACTAATTATTCTATGCTATTTACTTGCCTCCCTTATATACAACCCAAAAACCACAAATAACCCTAAATTCTTACATCACATCCCTGAAAATAGCAATTTTACGCAAATACTATTTACACACGACAACTCTGGCTCATTCGTGCCCTTGATATCATTTCATCATAATTGTTGTCAATCAACACCTCAACGATTATCTCCCAAATACAATCCCCGTCATATTTAGTTGGGACACATCACGCTTAACACATATTTACCCTAAGATTCGCCGTCCTTCCCCCCAATGTTGAATTTTGCGGGTTTGTGCTCATTAAATGGCAAACCAACATTGAGGAGGGAGAGAGAAGGAAGGGAGACGCGATGTGTCCCAACAAATGTGACGAGGATTGTATTTTATAGGCATTTAAAGTATGTGCTCTCAAAGTGAAAAGTGGCGGTAAAATGTATTGAATCGGTGGGAAGAAGTGCGTTGATGATTTCTTCGCGGAGGAAGGGTTAGACGGAAAATTGTTATCGATGGAATATAACGTAACGAAAATGATGTTTTTCTGTATATTTATAGATTTTTAAAGTGACATTAATTCATACGTAAAGTGTTCTGCATTTTGGTTGATAGCAGAAATTAAACAGAACATTGAGTGTTTCGATTTTTATCTAACGAGTCTCCACGAGTCTCCACAACGAGTCACCATACTGTAATCGCTTTAAATGCTAAAATTGAACGGGGTAAGAACAGCCCAATTTCGTAAATGGGATGCTAATAAAGTAAATTTACAATTATAAGTCTTTTTTAACGACTGTGAGCTGATAAGAGGTGTTTTTTTCATCACTGTGCAAAGTGAGCCACAGTTTCTTGAATTGAAATATCTGATGTTAATTTAATTAATATTTGGTGGAGACTCGTGTACACTTTGAACACGGGCATCGATTTGAGTTTCCTAGAAAAGAAAAGTGCTAAATAGCGATATATTGTAGCTTTTAAGAGCCTTTCCTCCCTTGACTTCAAAAGGTTGTAATACATGTTGATTACAAATCCCGTATTTAGATCACATACAAAGCAGTTGATGTGAACATTTTGCATAACTTAATTAGCAAATGTAAACATGATTTTCTTGCCATGAGCTTCGTGGGCTTTACAATGTACGTAAAATCGCGCATAGAGTTGAGTTCTCACAAATATGTCTTCATACAGCATTCAAATAAAATGAAAACCATGCCATAACTGAATGAAAAAAACGATGAGAATACTAAATGTAGCTGGAAAGGTTTTTATTTTAAAAGCCAACAAAAATATAGCGATAACGTTGCTTAATACAAAGTAGTGTCAAAGTTCACTAAAGTATAATAAACTCTGCGTTAATTATGTTAGAAAACGGTATCATTGAAATAATTGGAAAAAATATTCAATGCTTAATTCGCAACCCTTTTTTTTGCACTCACTTTATCAATACGGCCAGGCATAGATGCAATTAGCTTATAAAATAGTAGCGGTGCGTACAGCATAAAATGCATTTATAACTCTAGCTTGAAATTCGTGGAATGATTGTTGAGTTACTTGTAACGCTCTTGATAACACACTTGAAAGCCATATCTGAAATTGTATTGTCGGTCGTCCTTAGCCAGTGGAACTATACTAATTATTCTATGCTATTTACTTGCCTCCCTTATATACAACCCAAAAACCACAAATAACCCTAAATTCTTACATCACATCCCT